>CM060962.1:317499700-317539700 GCA_030765045.1 Tenodera sinensis
TACCTGAGAATGATTACGGTTTAGGCAGAGGTCATTAGAATGAAGAGGCCTTCAGGGCCTTACATAGTAATCATAACCTCGGCCTTATTAAGATCAAGTGCTTCTCCTAATATGGTGCTATTCCACGTGAAACTGCAATTATTTGCACTATTTGGTTGAAAAGCAACTGTTAATATTAAAATATTCTCCAACGTTAGTTCATTTTTGCAAAATTAGGTGTGTTTAAGTATTCACATAACTTACTGGCAATTTTTATATGTATTTCACAATATGAGCTATATTTGGAACATTTTTGTCACGCATCATTATTTGGTAACGTCTAAAGCAAGTTATTATTACAGTGACTTTGTATCTCGTATGTATAATTATTGTAAGCTTATGAGTACATAACAAAGCATGCAAGCTTTGCGGGACAGTTATAAACAGTAATAAAATGGGCGCCATATTCCGGGAGCTTACTCATATTTACACAACTTTCGTTTTTGAGTTATGCTGTTCACGGACAGATACTGGCATATACACACGGACCGTTTCCTAATTTTTTTTAATTCAGGGAACCTCAAAACGTGTATTTGAATGTAAATATCGATATCGAGTCCTTGGGTGAAACTTTAACTTCCTCTGCCCAGTAAGTACATGGTAGAGGAAGTAAAAATTGGTTCCAGCGTTACGTCGGTTTCGAAATTAACAAAACAAAAACGTGGCGGAAGGAGAGTTTGAAGCGGCACTACGTGGGACGTGACGTCATGACGTATGAATGCGCGCGCATCTCTACTGACTCATCGTCTGTCAGCCGTGGAATTTTCTTAAGAGCTCCGGTGATTCCAGAAGAGAGTAGGTATTTTGGGAAAATCACGATATAGGTTGCAAAGTGATGCATACAGCATGTCGTCTGTGTCTAATATTAGCACAGAATCCTCTCGCAGCATGAGCTTCACTTGTTTGTTAACGTCTCAGTATTTGCACTCTTCCATATGATTCTATGTTTATTTGAACACGTCGCCGTACACAGGAATACGACCGACTAACTTCAAGTACACAGGTAGAGAAAGTATTGCACTCCGCCCAAACATTTCATGTCGAGATTTCACCGGAAATATATGTTTGGAGGCCCCTTGAATCCAAAAAAAGCATTTTTAGAAAAACGTCCGAGTCTGTATGTGTTTGTGTGTGTGTGTGTGTGTGTGTGTTTGTGTTTGTGTGTGTGTGTCTGAACAGCATAACTCGAAAACAAAGGTCGATTAAAAACCAAAGTTGATATTTAAGTTTAATATTTTTTAAGGATGCGACACCAATATTTTCAAGAAAATTCCTCCACACTGAACTACCCTTTAAATGGAAAATTTTGATTTTCTTGAAAATGGCTCTAACGATTTTGGTTAAAATGTCATATGTTTAATAGATTTTTATCATAAATGAAATGAATATTTTGAATTTTCTTCCCATAGACCACGTAGTTGTATTTACTCTGGATGACTTTTGCATAACTGGTAAACCGTAGGAGAAAAACCAAATCGTACTGTACACAAACTTGTAACGGATTAATTAGTGGGGGGCACGAACAGCAGTTGGAAGAGCCAAAAAGAGAGGGTGGTCGGCAAGAGATGGAACAGCTTGAGATGACGCCAGAGAAAAAGCCTGTGGTCTAGAGGTTTCTACTGCGTAGTTAGTGTGCGTTTTTTTTTTGGAGTCTACCGTGAGATGTGACCAGGAGTTCGTCCGCCATCAACAAGGGGAAGTAGAACCCGGGCACCAGTGCAAGTCGGCACCCACTGGTCGTGGGGAATGCAAGATAGGCGCATAAACTTCATTCTCCCAGTTACATGGAATACGACTTGGTGCATGTGGTTCCCTTTGGCAAAGGAGCGGTATGGACTTCTGAGGTGGTTGAGCCAGTTAAGTCTGGTTAGAGACGTCGCCTATGTGCAAGGAGGCTTCGATGAATGGCGGTGAAAGCTGAGGACACCGTTGTACACTGTCGACCAGGGCGTGGCTACTCCAGGCTGGAAGTTCTCCGTACATCCTATATCTTCTAGTGCCGACATCGGGATGAGTATCAGTTTTGTTAATAATACTTTGTAGGAGTGGGAAAACTCCAGAGGGACAGTTAACAAAGGGGGATTGCTCTGTACGAGGCCCCTTATCAGTAAACCGGAGAGCAACTCGGTAGTTTAGTTAGTGGATATTGTCACAGACTGTACGCAAGATTTCCAGCTAGTATTTTCTCTGTAATTAACTGATTCCAAATATAGGAAAGGTTCTTGTTTTCATTTTAGAATTTTCATGTTAATATTTAATAGCGTTCATTATCAAGTTGGTGGTTTCATTTTAATATTTTTAAGTTACTACGTAACGGAGTCCATTGTTAAAATTATTGTTTTTTAACTAATTGCTTGTTAATATTTAACACCTTTCACTATAATAAATGTTATGCTATGCTGTAGTGTGTTGTGTTACTTGGTAGTACCCTGTAACGATCCTGCGGAATACGCTAGTAAGGAAAGGGAAAGGTAGTAGGTGTAAGCAAAACGCAAAAGGAGCGTAACACTAGTGTTACGCTCCTTTTGCGTTTTGCTTACACCTACTACCTTTCCCTTTCCTTACTAGCGTATTCCGCAGGATCGTTACAGGGTACTACCAAGTAACACAACACACTACAGCATAGCATAACATTTATTATAGTGAAAGGTGTTAAATATTAACAAGCAATTAGTTAAAAAACAATAATTTTAACAATGGACTCCGTTACGTAGTAACTTAAAAATATTAAAATGAAACCACCAACTTGATAATGAACGCTATTAAATATTAACATGAAAATTCTAAAATGAAAACAAGAACCTTTCCTATATTTGGAATCAGTTAATTACAGAGCAAATACTAGCTGGAAATCTTGCGTACAGTCTGTGACAATATCCACTAACTAAACTACCGAGTTGCTCTCCGGTTTACTGATAAGGGGCCTCGTACAGAGCAATCCCCCTTTGTTAACTGTCCCTCTGGAGTTTTCCCACTCCTACAAAGTATTATTAACAAAACTGATACTCATCCCGATGTCGGCACTAGAAGATATAGGATGTACGGAGAACTTCCAGCCTGGAGTAGCCACGCCCTGGTCGACAGTGTACAACGGTGTCCTCAGCTTTCACCGCCATTCATCGAAGCCTCCTTGCACATAGGCGACGTCTCTAACCAGACTTAACTGGCTCAACCACCTCAGAAGTCCATACCGCTCCTTTGCCAAAGGGAACCACATGCACCAAGTCGTATTCCATGGAACTGGGAGAATGAAGTTTATGCGCCTATCTTGCATTCCCCACGACCAGTGGGTGCCGACTTGCACTGGTGCCCGGGTTCTACTTCCCCTTGTTGATGGCGGACGAACTCCTGGTCACATCTCACGGTAGACTCCAAAAAAAAAACGCACACTAACTACGCAGTAGAAACCTCTAGACCACAGGCTTTTTCTCTGGCGTCATCTCAAGCTGTTCCATCTCTTGCCGACCACCCTCTCTTTTTGGCTCTTCCAACTGCTGTTCGTGCCCCCCACTAATTAATCCGTTACAAACTGTAGATGTTGCTAAAACACAGTTTATGTCCAAATACTTTTTTTTTGTAGAATCAACCATTTTGGAGATATTCCTTGTTACTTCTGTTAGTTTTGGAACAAAGTTTCCTTAAATTCAACATCATTATTCATTTTTTATATGTTAGCCGTGCAAGGAGGACGGAATCTCAAATGTGTAAAATATTTGACTATCGATCAAAGCCTACTGTATTCCCATATTCCCCTTGTACCTATAAGAAAATAAGCAATCAGATAATTTGTACAAGTGTTTATCTCAAGTAACATGAAGAAGATATAGGAATAAGACTTTGTAAGAATGGTTAGTACAAGAGTAGAGAAAGTCATGTGAGTGCAACACATCAGATATCTGTATTAACATGAAGAAGATATAGTAATAAGAGTTTGTAAGAATGGTTGGTACAAGAGTAGAGAAAGTCATGTGAGTGCAACACATCAGATATCTGTATTAACACGAAGAAGATATAGGAATATGAGTTTGTAAGTATGGTTAGTACAAGAGTGGAGAAAGTCATGTGAGTGTAACCCATCAGATATCTGTATTAACTTGAAGAAGATATAGGAATAAGAGTTTGTAAGTATGGTTAGTACAAGATTGGAGAAAGTCATGTGAGTGTAACACATCAGATATCTGTATTAACATGAAGAAGATATAGTAATAAGAGTTTGTAAGAATGGTTAGTACAAGAGTGGAGAAAGTCATGTGAGTGTAACACATCAGATATCTGTATTAACATGAAGAAGATATAGTAATAAGAGTTTGTAAGAATGGTTAGTACAAGAGTGGAGAAAGTCATGTGAGTGTAACACATCAGATATCTGTATTAACATGAAGAAGATATAGTAATAAGAGTTTGTAAGGATGGTTAGTACAAGAGTGGAGAAAGTCATGTGAGTGTAACACATCAGATATCTGTATTAACATGAAGAAGATATAGTAATAAGAGTTTGTAAGAATGGTTAGTACAAGAGTGGAGAAAGTCATGTGAGTGCAACACATCAGATATCTGTATTAACATGAAGAAGATATAGTAATAAGAGTTTGTAAGAATGGTTAGTACAAGAGTGGAGAAAGTCATGTGAGTGTAACACATCAGATATCTGTATTAACATGAAGAAGATATAGGAATATGAGTTTGTAGGAATGGTTAGTACAAGAGTGGAGAAAGTCATGTGAGTGTAACACATCAGATATCTGTATTAACATGAAGAAGATATAGTAATAAGAGTTTGTAAGAATGGTTAGTACAAGAGTGGAGAAAGTCATGTGAGTGCAACACATCAGATATCTGTATTAACACGAAGAAGATATAGTAATAAGAGTTTGTAAGTATGGTTAGTACAAGAGTAGAGAAAGTCATGTGAGTGCAACACATCAGATATCTGTATTAACATGAAGAAGATATAGTAATAAGAGTTTGTAAGAATGATTAGTACAAGAGTAGAGAAAGTCATGTGAGTGTAACACATCAGATATCTGTATTAACATGAAGAAGATATAGTAATAAGAGTTTGTAAGAATGGTTAGTACAAGAGTAGAGAAAGTCATGTGAGTGCAACACATCAGATATCTGTATTAACATGAAGAAGATATAGGAATAAGAGTTTGTAAGTATGATTAGTACAAGAGTAGAGAAAGTCATGTGAGTGTAACACATCAGATATCTGTATTAACATGAAGAAGATATAGTAATAAGAGTTTGTAAGAATGGTTAGTACAAGAATGGAGAAAGTCCTGTGATTGTAACACATCAGATATCTGATATAGAAGAAGATATAGTAATAAGAGTTTGTAAGTATGGTTAGTACAAGAGTAGAAAAAGCCATGTGAGTGCAACACATCAGATAGCTGTACTAACATGAAGAAGATATAGTAATAAGAGTTTGTAAGAATGGTTAGTACAAGAGTGGAGAAAGTCATGTGAGTGTAACACATTAGATATCTGTATTAACATGAAGAAGATATAGTAATAAGAGTTTGTAAGTATGGTTAGTACAAGAGTAGAGAAAGCCATGTGAGTGCAACACATCAGATAGCTGTATTAACATGAAGAAGATATAGTAATAAGAGTTTGTAAGAATGGTTAGTACAAGAGTAGAGAAAGTCATGTGAGTGTAACACATCAGATATCTGTATTAACATGAAGAAGATATAGTAATAAGAGTTTGTAAGAATGGTTAGTACAAGAGTAGAGAAGGTCATGTGAGTGGAACACATCAGATATCTGTATTAACATGAAGAAGATATAGTAATAAGAGTTTGTAAGAATGGTTAGTACAAGAGTGGAGAAAGTCATGTGAGTGCAACACATCAGATATCTGTATTAACATGAAGAAGATATAGTAATAAGGGTTTGTAAGAATGGTTAGTACAAGAGTGGAGAAAGTCATGTGAGTGTAACACATCAGATATCTGTATTAACATGAAGAAGATATAGTAATAAGAGTTTGTAAGAATGGTTAGTACAAGAGTGGAGAAAGTCATGTGAGTGTAACACATCAGATATCTGTATTAACATGAAGAAGATATAGTAATAAGAGTTTGTAAGAATGGTTAGTACAAGAGTGGAAAAAGTCATGTGAGTGTAACACATCAGATATCTGTATTAACATGAAGAAGATATAGGAATATGAGTTTGTAGGAATGGTTAGTACAAGAGTGGAGAAAGTCATGTGAGTGTAACACATCAGATATCTGTATTAACATGAAGAAGATATAGTAATAAGAGTTTGTAAGAATGATTAGTACAAGAGTGGAGAAAGTCATGTGAGTGCAACACATCAGATATCTGTATTAACACGAAGAAGATATAGTAATAAGAGTTTGTAAGTATGGTTAGTACAAGAGTAGAGAAAGTCATGTGAGTGTAACACATCAGATATCTGTATTAACATGAAGAAGATATAGTAATAAGAGTTTGTAAGAATGGTTAGTACAAGAGTAGAGAAAGTCATGTGAGTGCAACACATCAGATATCTGTATTAACATGAAGAAGATATAGGAATAAGAGTTTGTAAGTATGGTTAGTACAAGAGTAGAGTAAGTCATGTGAGTGTAACACATCAGATATCTGTATTAACATGAAGAAGATATAGTAATAAGAGTTTGTAAGAATGGTTAGTACAAGAATGGAGAAAGTCCTGTGAGTGTAACACATCAGATATCTGTATTAACATGAAGAAGATATAGTAATAAGAGTTTGTAAGAATGGTTGGTACAAGAGTAGAGAAAGCCATGTGAGTGCAACACATCAGATAGCTGTATTAACATGAAGAAGATATAGTAATAAGAGTTTGTAAGAATGGTTAGTACAAGAGTGGAGAAAGTCATGTGAGTGTAACACATTAGATATCTGTATTAACATGAAGAAGATATAGTAATAAGAGTTTGTAAGTATGGTTAGTACAAGAGTAGAGAAAGCCATGTGAGTGCAACACATCAGATAGCTGTATTAACATGAAGAAGATATAGTAATAGGAGTTTGTAAGAATGGTTAGTACAAGAGTATCGAAAGTCATGTGAGTGTAACACATCAGATATCTGTATTAACATGAAGAAGATATAGTAATAAGAGTTTGTTAGAATGGTTAGTACAAGAGTAGAGAAGGTCATGTGAGTGGAACACATCAGATATCTGTATTAACATGAAGAAGATATAGTAATAAGAGTTTGTAAGAATGGTTAGTACAAGAGTGGAGAAAGTCATGTGAGTGCAACACATCAGATATCTGTATTAACATGAAGAAGATATAGTAATAAGAGTTTGTAAGTATGGTTAGTACAAGAGTAGAGAAAGCCATGTGAGTGCAACACATCAGATAGCTGTATTAACATGAAGAAAATATAGTAATAAGAGTTTGTGAGAATGGTTAGTACAAGAGTAGAGAAAGTCATGTGAGTGTAACACATCAGATATCTGTATTAACATGAAGAAGATATAGTAATAAGAGTTTGTAAGAATGGTTAGTACAAGAGTGGAGAAAGTCATGTGAGTGCAACACATGAGATTTTTTGAAGTTGTTTATGTTTTAAAGTTGAGTGTTGAGGCAGTGGAGATCCGCTATAACAGCCACATTCTCCTAGGGGAAACACAGTAAATGTAGGTATTTATGACATGGTGGAGTGCTGCCACGCGCTACTCTCTCCCCTTTCCCCTCCATAGAGCAGCACACGTTCAGTGGACCACAGTAGTAGCGTTCCCCAGCATGGCGACATGAATGTAACCAAACAAGCAAGGAGGTTGTTATTTTGCATGGTCAGTGTTTTGTGTGAAACAAAAACCAGTCGACTGGAGAAGAAAGTAGCAGATCCAGATCAGAGAGTTCCCATGACACCTGCACGCAATTCCCTTTGTGCATTACAGCACCGTGAGAAGGTCACACTCTTTCAGAATCAAACATCCACCAGCTGGCTTAGGCGCCTAAATTAGGTACTTGTTTAGGCTTTATAGGTCGTAAGATAAACTCTGAAACCACGATTGCCACGTCCACTGATTTTCCAGATCTGTTTTTTCTTAAATCTACTGATCTACTGCTAAAAACTGAACGCACTTCAAAATCTCCTGCTTTTTATGTATTTTCCATTTTTAAACACCATTTTCCTTGACATCATACAATTCGCTCTTCCAACAAAGATTTTCAGGCAAGGCATTTCCCTCGTGTATAAAAACAAAAGATTAATATAATCACCTGTATACCACATCTGCATTTCCTTGACTGCTACATTAAACCTAATTCCACTGAAATAGATAAAGTTGAATACAGGGATCCAAAAGTGTTTGTTCCTGTGGAAAACATGTATTTTGGTGCCGAAGTTCAAATATCTCTGACAAAATCATCCCTGTCCGACATTAATGTGTACAAGTTTTCAAATTATGCTGTCTTGATTTTTACGTTGAGTCAGTTCGCGACATACTAAGTTGTTTTTCATTAAATGATCCTGTTCTTACAATGTTGGAAGTGTTAGAACCAAACAGCTCAGTCAATTGCTCAGTTTCCTAATTTGGTGAAAGTAGTTGAACAAATACGAGACACAGAATGCAGGAGGCTATTGCGCAATACCCACATTGCATGTGGCACTAACTCTACAGCACAAGAATTCTGGAGCGAATATTTATTATTATTATTATTATTATTATTATTATTATTATTATTATTATTATTATTATTATTATTATTATTATTATTATTATTATTATTATTATTATTATTATTATTATTATTATTATTATTATTATTATTATTATTATTATTATTATTATTATTATTATTACTATTGTTCTTATTACTACTGCTATTATTATTATTATTATTATTATTATTATTATTATTATTATTATTATTATTATTATTATTATTATTATTATTATTATTATTATTATTATTATTATTATTATTATTATTATTATTATTATTATTATTATTATTATTATTATTATTATTATTATTATTATTATTATTATTATTATTATTAATGTCATAAATGTGTATACACAAAGCAAAATTGCTGGTTAAAAAGCTGTTTTCTCCTGCTTTTTTCAAATCAAATCTTCTGCTTTTGCTTCGGCAGACATGGCAACACTGTCTGAAACTGCTTTGAAAGCCAATGTCAAAGCAATTCAAACAATTCATTAATAGCTTATTAAAATTATATAAGTCATACCTACATTGCATGTGCACAAAATCAATAAAATTACTCCACGATTTCACACAATGTTTGCGCGACAGTCCTTGAAATAATAATACACTTATCGTTAAGGAGATAAATGACACCAGTTATCTTCTTTTCGCCGAAAAGCTTCCTTAGTTATTATCAATAACTTGTATCATACGTTAGTGTGGCCGAAGCCGGTACCTACGGTAGGTATAGCACAAAACGACACTGTTCGCTCATGAACTGCAGAAAACAAAATATCAATTACACAAAGTGTGTGATAAGCATAATTTTAAAGTTTCAGTAAATAAAGCAAATCAATGTTATTTCAAGGGAAATAAAGGAAGGATGTAAGGATAAAGGCAAATAAGGCATCTCACACATAAAGATGAAAGTGAGTGTAAAAACAAACTCGCCATGTTTCAACACATGTGTAGCACAATAAACAAAAGAAACATAAATTAAATGTTATAAAGTATGTTTGTCGTTTGCATCAGAACCATTGACGATGATGCTCAGTCAAGAGATGTCCTATATTGGATAAAATTAGAAATGACAAAATAAGAGAACTGAAAATATCTTCCCTACAAGAAAAGATTACAGAGTCGGTGCCGTGGCCAGGCACTTATCACCAAGGTGCCCCGGGTTCGATCTGAGGGACCACATGTAGCATTCTTGTTGGAAGAAGCAGAATATGGACGGCTTTCCTCTGGGTTCTCGGTTTCCTCCGCCTCTCATTCCACAAAGTGCTTCATCCTCACCTTTCCATTGATCCAATCGCCTGCTTTTCATATCATCCTCTTCCTCACTCTCATACTCACCACTCACTTGCAGGTGTTCACTCTGTCCGGTACAGAGGTTCCTGTGCTCCCCGACAGACGTCTGACTCTAGACACTGGCTTGTAAGTTCTCACTCTCATACTGACCACCCACTTCCAAGTGTTCACTCTGTCCGGTACATAGGTTCCTGTGCTCCCTGACAGACGTCTGACTCTAGGCACTGGCTTGTAAGTCCTTACTCTCATACTGACCACTCGCTTGCAGGTGTTCACTCTGTCCAGTCCATAGGTTCCTGTGCTCCCCGACAGACGTCTGACTCTAGACACTGGCTTGTAAGTCCTCACTCTCATACTGACCACCCACTTCCAGGTGTTCACTCTGTCTGGTCCATAGGTTCCTGTGCTCCCCGACAGACGTCTGACTCTAGACACTGGCTTGTAAGTCCTCACTCTCATACTGACCACCCACTTCCAGGTGTTCACTCTGTCCGGTACATAGGTTCCTGTGCTCCCCGACAGACGTCTGACTCTAGACACTGGCTTGTAAGTCCTCACTCTCATACTGACCACCCACTTCCAGGTGTTCACTCTGTCCGGTACATAGGTTCCTCTGCTCCCCGACAGACGATTGACTCTAGACACTGGCTTGTAAGTCCTCACTCTCATACTGACCGCCCACTTCCAGGTGTTCACTGTGTCTGGTACATAGGTTCCTGTGCTCCCCGACAGGCGTCTGACTCTAGACACTGGCTTGTAAGTCCTCACTCTCATACTGACCACCCACTTCCAGGTGTTCACTGTGTCTGGTACATAGGTTCCTGTGCTCCCCGACAGACGTCTGACTCTAGACACTGGCTTGTAAGTCCTCACTCTCATACTGACCACCCACTTCCAGGTGTTCACTCTGTCCGGTACATAGGTTCCTGTGCTCCCCGACAGACGTCTGACTCTAGACACTGGCTTGTAAGTCCTCACTCTCATACTGACCACCCACTTCCAGGTGTTCACTCTGTCCGGTACATAGGTTCCTCTGCTCCCCGACAGACGATTGACTCTAGACACTGGCTTGTAAGTCCTCACTCTCATACTGACCACCCACTTCCAGGTGTTCACTGTGTCTGGTACATAGGTTCCTGTGCTCCCCGACAGGCGTCTGACTCTAGACACTGGCTTGTAAGTCCTCACTCTCATACTGACCACCCACTTCCAGGTGTTCACTGTGTCTGGTACATAGGTTCCTGTGCTCCCCGACAGGCGTCTGACTCTAGACACTGGCTTGTAAGTCCTCACTCTCATACTGACCACCCACTTCCAGGTGTTCACTGTGTCTGGTACATAGGTTCCTGTGCTCCCCGACAGGCGTCTGACTCTAGACACTGGCTTGTAAGTCCTCACTCTCATACTGACCACCCACTTCCAGGTGTTCACTGTGTCTGGTACATAGGTTCCTGTGCTCCCCGACAGGCGTCTGACTCTAGACACTGGCTTGCAAGTCCTGACTCTCATACTGACCACACACTTCCAGGTGTTCACTCTGTCCGGTACATAGGTTCCTGTGCTCCCCGACAGACGTCTGACTCTAGGCACTGGCTTGTAAGTCCTCACTCTCATACTGACCACTCACTTCCAGGTGTTCACTCTGTCCGGTCCATAGGTTCCTGTGCTCCCCGACAGGCATCTGACCCTAGGCACTGACTTGTAAGTCCTCACTCTCATACTGACCACTCACTTCCAGGTCTTCACTCTGTCCGGTACATAGGTTCCTGTGCTACCCGACAGACGTCTGACTCTAGACACTGGCTTGTAAGTCCTCACTCTCATACTGACCACTCACTTCCAGGTGTTCACTGTCCGGTCCATAGGTTCCTGTGTTCCCTGACAGACGTTTGACTCTAGCTACCGACATGTAAGTCCTCACTCTCATACTCACCACTCACTTGCAGGTGTTCACTCTGTCCGGTACATAGGTTCCTGTGCTCCCCGACAGATGTCTGACTCTAGACACTGGCTTGTAAGTCCTCACTCTCATGCTGACTATCCACTTGCAGGTGTTCACTCTGTCCGGTACATAGGTTCCTGTGCTCCCCGACAGACGTCTGACTCTAGACACTGGCTTATAAGTCCTCACTCTCATACTGACCTCCCACTTCCAGGTGTTCACTGTCCGGTCCATAGGTTCCTGTGCTCCCCGACAGACGTCTGACTCTAGACACTGGCTTGTAAGTCCTCACTCTCATACTGACCACTCACTTCCAGGTTTTCACTCTGTCCGGTCCATAGGTTCCTGTGCTCCCCGACAGACGTCTGACTATAGACACTGGCTTGTAAGTCCTCACTCTCATACTGACCACCCACTTGCAGGTGTTCACTCTGTCCGGTACATAGGTTCCTGTGCTCCCCGACAGACGTCTGACTCTAGACACTGGCTTGTAAGTCCTCACTCTCATACTGACCACCCACTTCCAGGTGTTCACTGTCCGGTCCATAGGTTCCTGTGCTCACCGAGAACGTCTGACTCTAGACACTGGTTGTAAGTCCTCACTCTCATACTGACCACCCACTTCCAGGTCTTCACTCTGTCCGGTACATAGGTTCCTGTGCTACCCGACAGACGTCTGACTCTAGACACTGGCTTGTAAGTCCTCACTCTCATACTGACCACTCACTTCCAGGTGTTCACTGTCCAGTCCATAGGTTCCTGTTTTCCCTGACAGACGTTTGACTCTAGCTACCGACTTGTAAGTCCTCACTCTCATACTCACCACTCACTTGCAGGTGTTCACTCTGTCCGGTACATAGGTTCCTGTGCTCCCCGACAGATGTCTGACTCCAGACACTGGCTTGTAAGTCCTCACTCTCATGCTGACTATCCACTTGCAGGTGTTCACTCTGTCCGGTACATAGGTTCCTGTGCTCCCCGACAGACGTCTGACTCTAGACACTGGCTTGTAAGTCCTCACTCTCATACTGACCACCCACTTCCAGGTGTTCACTGTCCGGTCCATAGGTTCCTGTGCTCCCCGACAGACGTCTGACTCTAGACACTGGCTTGTAAGTCCTCACTCTCATACTGACCACTCACTTCCAGGTGTTCACTGTCCGGTCCATAGGTTCCTGTGCTCCCCGACAGACGTCTGACTCTAGACACTGGCTTGTAAGTCCTCACTCTCATACTGACCACTCACTTCCAGGTTTTCACTCTGTCCGGTCCATAGGTTCCTGTGCTCCCCGACAGACGTCTTGCTCTAGACACTGGCTTGTAAGTCCTCACTCTCATACTGACCACCCACTTCCAGGTGTTCACTGTCCGGTGCATAGGTTCCTGTGCTCCCCGACAGACGTCTGACTATAGACACTGGCTTGTAAGTCCTCACTCTCATACTGACCACTCACTTGCAGGTGTTCACTCTGTCCGGTCAATAGGTTCCAGTGCTCCCCGACAGACGTCTGACTCTAGACACTGGCTTGTAAGTCCTCACTCTCATACTGACCACCCACTTCCAGGTGTTCACTGTCCGGTCCATAGGTTCCTGTGCTCACCGACAGACGTCTGACTCTAGACACTGGCTTGTAAGTCCTCACTCTCATACTGACCACCCACTTGCAGGTCTTCACTCTCTCCGGTACATAGGTTCCTGTGCTCCCCGACAGGCGTCTGACTCTAGACACTGGCTTGTAAGTCCTCACTCTCATACTGACCACCCACTTCCAGGTGTTCACTGTCCGGTCCATAGGTTCCTGTGCTCCCCGACAGACGTCTGACTCTAGACACTGGCTTGTAAGTCCTCAGTCTCATACTGACCACTCACTTGCAGGTCTTCACTCTGTCCGGTCCATAGGTTCCTGTGCTCCCCGACAGACGTCTGACTATAGATACCGACTTGTAAGGCCTCACTCTCATACTCACCACTCACTTGCAGGTGTTCACTCTGTCCGGTACATAGGCTCCTGTGTTCCCCGACAGACGTCTGACTCTAGACACTGGCTTGTAAGTCCTCACTCTCATACTGACCACCCACTTCCAGGTGTTCACTGTCCGGTCCATAGGTTCCTGTGCTCCCCGACAGACGTCTGACTCTAGACACTGGCTTGTAAGTCCTCACTCTCATACTGACCACCCACTTCCAGGTGTTCACTGTTCGGTCCATAGGTTCCTGTGCTCCCCGACAGACGTCTGACTCTAGACACTGGCTTGTAAGTCCTCACTCTCATACTGACCACCCACTTCCAGGTGTTCACTGTCCGGTCCATAGGTTCCTGTGCTCCCCGACAGACGTCTGACTCTAGACACTGGCTTGTAAGTCCTCACTCTCATACTGACCACTCACTTCCAGGTGTTCACTGTCCGGTCCATAGGTTCCTGTGCTCCCCGACAGACGTCTGACTCTAGACACTGGCTTGTAAGTCCTCACTCTCATACTGACCACTCACTTCCAGGTGTTCACTCTGTCCGGTCCATAGGTTCCTGTGCTCCCCGACAGACGTCTGACTCTAGACACTGGCTTGTAAGTCCTCACTCTCATACTGACCACCCACTTCCAGGTGTTCACTGTCCGGTCCATAGGTTCCTGTGCTCCCCGACAGACGTCTGACTCTAGACACTGGCTTGTAAGTCCTCACTCTCATACTGACCACCCACTTGCAGGTGTTCACTCTGTCCGGTACATAGGTTCCTGTGCTCCCCGACAGACGTCTGACTCTAGACACTGGCTTGTAAGTCCTCACTCTCATACTGACCACCCACTTCCAGGTGTTCACTGTCCGGTCCATAGGTTCCTGTGCTCCCCGACAGACGTCTGACTCTAGACACTGGCTTGTAAGTCCTCACTCTCATACTGACCACCCACTTGCAGGTGTTCACTCTGTCCGGTACATAGGTTCCTGTGCTCCCCGACAGGCGTCTGACTCTAGACACTGGCTTGTAAGTCCTCACTCTCATACTGACCACCCACTTCCAGGTGTTCACTGTCCGGTCCATAGGTTCCTGTGCTCCCCGACAGACGTCTGACTCTAGACACTGGCTTGTAAGTCCTCAGTCTCATACTGACCACTCACTTGCAGGTGTTCACTCTGTCCGGTCAATAGATTACAGTGCTCTCCGACAGACGTCTGACTCTAGACACTGGCTTGTAAGTCCTCACTCTCATACTGACCACCCACTTCCAGGTGTTCACTGTCCGGTCCATAGGTTCCTGTGCTCACCGACAGACGTCTGACTCTAGACACTGGCTTGTAAGTCCTCACTCTCATACTGACCACCCACTTGCAGGTCTTCACTCTGTCCGGTACATAGGTTCCTGTGCTCCCCGACAGGCGTCTGACTCTAGACACTGGCTTGTAAGTCCTCACTCTCATACTGACCACCCACTTCCAGGTGTTCACTCTCCGGTCCATAGGTTCCTGTGCTCCCCGACAGACGTCTGACTCTAGACACTGGCTTGTAAGTCCTCAGTCTCATACTGACCACTCACTTGCAGGTGTGCACTCTGTCCGGTCCATAGGTTCCTGTGCTCCCCAACAGACGTCTGACTCTAGATACCGACTTGTAAGTCCTCACTCTCATACTCACCACTCACTTGCAGGTGTTCACTCTGTCCGGTACATAGGTTCCTGTGTTCCCCGACAGACGTCTGACTCTAGACAATGGCTTGTAAGTCCTCACTCTCATACTGACCACCCACTTCCAGGTGTTCACTGTCCGGTCCATAGGTTCCTGTGCTCCCCGACAGACGTCTGACTCTAGACACTGGCTTGTAGGTCCTCACTCTCATACTGACCACCCACTTCCAGGTGTTCACTGTCCGGTCCATAGGTTCCTGTGCTCCCCGACAGACGTCTGACTCTAGACACTGGCTTGTAAGTCCTCACTCTCATACTGACCACTCACTTCCAGGTGTTCACTGTCCGGTCCATAGGTTCCTGTGCTCCCCGACAGACGTCTGACTCTAGACACTGGCTTGTAAGTCCTCACTCTCATGCTGACCACTCACTTCCAGGTGTTCACTCTGTCCGGTCCATAGGTTCCTGTGCTCCACGACAGACGTCTGACTCTAGACACTGGCTTGTAAGTCCTCACTCTCATACTGACCACCCACTTCCAGGTGTTCACTGTCCGGTCCATAGGTTCCTGTGCTCCCCGACAGACGTCTGACTCTAGACACTGGCTTGTAAGTCCTCACTCTCATACTGACCACCCACTTGCAGGTGTTCACTATGTCCGGTACATAGGTTCCTGTGCTCCCCGACAGACGTCTGACTCTAGACACTGGCTTGTAAGTCCTCACTCTCATACTGACCACCCACTTCCAGGTGTTCACTGTCCGGTCCATAGGTTCCTGTGCTCCCCGACAGACGTCTGACTCTAGACACTGGCTTGTAAGTTCTCACTCTGATACTGACCACCCACTTCCAGGTGTTCACTGTCCGGTCCATAGGTTCCTGTGCTCACCGACAGACGTCTGACTCTAGACACTGGCTTGTAAGTCCTCACTCTCATACTGACCACCCACTTGCAGAACTTCACTCTGTCCGGTACATAGGTTCCTGTGCTCCCCGACAGGCGTCTGACTCTAGACACTGGCTTGTAAGTCCTCACTCTCATACTGACCACCCACTTCCAGGTGTTCACTGTCCGGTCCATAGGTTCCTGTGCTCCCCGACAGACGTCTGACTCTAGACACTGGCTTGTAAGTCCTCAGTCTCATACTGACCACTCACTTGCAGGTGTTCACTCTGTCCGGTCCATAGGTTCCTGTGCTCCCCGACAGACGTCTGACTCTAGATACCGACTTGTAAGTCCTCACTCTCATACTCACCACTCACTTGCAGGTGTTCACTCTGTCCGGAACATAGGTTCCTGTGCTCCCCGACAGACGTCTGACTCTAGACACTGGCTTGTAAGTCCTCACTCTCATACTCACAACCCACTTCCAGGTGTTCATTGTCCGGTCCATAGGTTCCTGTGCTCACCGACAGACGTCTGACTCTAGACACTGGCTTGTAAGTCCTCACTCTCATACTGACCACCCACTTGCAGGTGTTCACTCTGTCCGGTACATAGGTTCCTGTGCTCCCCGACAGACGTCTGACTCTAGACACTGGCTTGTAAGTCCTCACTCTCATACTGACCACCCACTTCCAGGTGTTCACTGTCCGGTCCATAGGTTCCTGTGCTCACCGACAGACGTCTAACTCTAGACACTGGCTTGTAAGTCCTCACTCTCATACTGACCACCCACTTGCAGGTGTTCACTCTGTCCGGTACATAGGTTCCTGTGCTCCCCGACAGGCGTCTGACTCTAGACACTGGCTTGTAAGTCCTCACTCTCATACTGACCACCCACTTCCAGGTGTTCACTGTCCGGTCCATAGGTTCCTGTGCTCCCCGACAGACGTCTGACTCTAGACACTGGCTTGTAAGTCCTCAGTCTCATACTGACCACTCACTTGCAGGTGTTCACTCTGTCCGGTCCATAGGTTCCTGTGCTCCCCGACAGACGTCTGACTCTAGACACTGGCTTGTAAGTTCTCACTCTGATACTGACCACCCACTTCCAGGTGTTCACTGTCCGGTCCATAGGTTCCTGTGCTCACCGACAGACGTCTGACTCTAGACACTGGCTTGTAAGTCCTCACTCTCATACTGACCACCCACTTGCAGAACTTCACTCTGTCCGGTACATAGGTTCCTGTGCTCCCCAACAGGCGTCTGACTCTAGACACTGGCTTGTAAGTCCTCACTCTCATACTGACCACCCACTTCCAGGTGTTCACTGTCCGGTCCATAGGTTCCTGTGCTCCCCGACAGACGTCTGACTCTAGACACTGGCTTGTAAGTCCTCAGTCTCATACTGACCACTCACTTGCAGGTGTTCACTCTGTCCGGTCCATAGGTTCCTGTGCTCCCCGACAGACGTCTGACTCTAGATACCGACTTGTAAGTCCTCACTCTCATACTCACCACTCACTTGCAGGTGTTCACTCTGTCCGGTATATAGGTTCCTGTGCTCCCCGACAGACGTCTGACTCTAGACACTGGCTTGTAAGTCCTCACTCTCATACTGACAACCCACTTCCAGGTGTTCACTGTCCGGTCCATAGGTTCCTGTGCTCCCCGACAGACGTCTGACTCTAGACACTGGCTTGTAAGTCCTCACTCTCATACTGACCACCCACTTCCAGGTGTTCACTGTCCGGTCCATAGGTTCCTGTGCTCCCCGACAGACGTCTGACTCTAGACACTGGCTTGTAAGTCCTCACTCTCATACTGACCACCCACTTCCAAGTGTTCACTCTGTCCGGTCCATAGGTTCCTGTGCTCCCTGACAGACGTCTGACTCTAGACACTGGCTTGTAAGTCCTCACTCTCATACTGACCACCCACTTCCACGTGTTCACTCTGTCCGGTACATAGGTTCCTGTGCTCCCCGACAGACGTCTGACTCTAGACACTGGCTTGTAAGTCCTCACTCTCATACTGACCACCCACTTCCAGGTGTTCACTCTGTCTGGTACATAGGTTCCTGTGCTCCCTGACAGACGTCTGACTCTAGACACTGGCTTGTAAGTCCTCATTCTCATACTGACCACTCACTTCCAGGTGTTCACTCTGCCCGGTACATAGGTTCCTTTGTTCCCCGACAGACGTCTGACTCTAGACACTGTCTTGTAAGTCCTCACTCTCATACTGACGACTCACTTCCAGGTGTTCACTCTGTCCGGTCCATAGGTTCCTGTGCTCCCCGACAGACGTCTGACTCTAGACAGTGGCTTGTAAGTCCTCACTCTCATACTCACCACTCACTTCCAGGTGTTCACTCTGTCTGGTACGTAGGTTCCTATGCTCCCCCACAGGCGCCTGGCTTTATTCTGGAAATTTAAATGTTTTAAAGCATAAATTATATGTTTCTCAGGGACAACAGCAAAAATGTATCTATACCATATTTTAAAAATTAAAGGAAATGACTTTGTAATTTGAATTTCAAAACACCTCATAAAAAGATTAGCAAGAAATAGCGAAAGTGGACTACCCATTGTCAAGCTAGAAGTTTGTTGAAGAACATTATCTTTAAAACTAAAGAACTTTTGATCCAAACAAATATTTGTAAGTTTTACAAAATCATCTATTAATTCTTCTGTAAAATTACATTTAATAGAATTTTCTAAAGAATTTAACCATTTTTTAAAAAATTCAAACTGTTTTTCTAGGAATACTAGGAAATAAAGCGGTTACAACAAAGGAAACGAGTTTATTATTATCACACAATAGTATATTACTAATCTTTTCTACTGATTCAAAAGAATTTTTAATAATTAAACTTTCAAACTGATCTAAGGCAGTGCATTTTTTATTTAACCACTTCTCAAAGTTATACCTAGGTGAATTTATACAATTTATAATTGGCCTCATTTTATTTCCTGGTTTGAGAATTTTGGGAAGTGCATACAATGTGTGTAAAACTGGATTATTAACTTTTAAAATACGCTTTTCTGTACTAGGTATCATTTTCACTTCCTTAAAAATTTTATTTGAAGTTCAAACGCATGGGTTTCAATTTCTTGCTAATCTTTTCATGAGTTTTTTGGAAATTTAAATTACAAAATCATTATCTGTAATTTTTAAAATGTGGTATAGATATGTGGATGCCATTTTTGCTGTGTTCCTGAGAAACATATAAATGATGCTTTGAAACTTACATTTACAGGATAAAGCCATCAATTCACTTTGGAAACAGAAAATAATGGATGCCTTCCGGTCATAGATTTTAACATTAAAAACATAAGAATACATTGAATTTTGGTATTTATAGGAAATCTACCCACACTGATAATTACAAAAAGAATAAAAGTTTAAATCCTTTTGCACACAAATTTGATGTTTTTAATAGTTTAATTTATAGGTTAATAAATATGCCCCTTAATAAGGAAGAATTTGTCACTGAATATAAACACATTATTAACACTGCGGTAATTAACGGTTTTAATGCAGATTTTATACATAAAAAGATAGAAAAATTCAGTATCAAAAGGCTGTTAAAGAGGTTTCTACGTCCCCCCCCCCCCCAAAAAAAAAATACTTGTGTGTTTTAAAAGTGGGCCAATAAATTTTTTTAGACAATATGGAATAAATTTGGTTCCTCAAAATAAATTGAATATACAAAATTTACTAAATTTTTCTAAAAGGATAAAATTCCAAATTATGAAAAATCTGGCATTTATGAATTTAGCTGTTTGGATTGTGATGTGGTTTATATTGGTAAAACTAAACGACATTTACAAACCAGAATAAAGGAGTATTTTAGAAATATTAAATATAAGGAGATTGATAAATCAAGCGTGGCAGATCATTTTTGATCATTTAATCATAAAATTAATCCAGGGGTTAAATTATTAAAACAGTTAAATGAACCTGTAGATTTAATGGTTTGGGAAAAGATATTTATTTTAAAAAACAAGATCCGCGTTATGAATTTTGAAATACCACCAATATATCGTATTTATAGGTTTTTGTTTTCAGAGATTGGAAACATAGATTTTTTAAAATGAGCATTAGTAACTATGGTAACTTGTTTGTTTAGCTTTGAAAATAAGTTGGATTACAACTTGAAACATGTCGGCTGTGGAAAATCTTGCAATATTACTAAGATAAGTGAAGTTTTTCGTCTCTAATTTGTTCTTATTTTAGATTGTGTTGCTTCACTGTTCATAGCCTCAATATTTCCTTAATTACCACATGAGATTTTGTTTTGTTTTACATGGGAAATAAAAGACTAGTTTGAAAAGCTGAGGACTATTTCCCGCCAAAGTTAGCCCAATTCAGTTCACATACGGAGCACATTAAACACATTTCTGGCGTTAGAGACATCTTCTCCATCATTTCCTTTATTTACTTGCAGGAACTGAGACGCACTGTGCTAATTCTCAGCCATTTAAATCTAAGTGGAACGCGGGCTTCCTTTCTTTGTTTATAAGTAACAAAGTTACCTACCCACGACACACAACGCTCCACTTTGTAAGTAAAACAATTCATTTGAAACCCAATCTGTCCCATTTGCCACAGATATTTCTCATTCTTTCACTCTCTCTGTTACGTAGACACATACAACAATAAGCAGGGGATGTCGAAATTTCACCGGACCTATCTGTTTTGGGGTGCACCGAATTAAAAACAACATGATTAGAAAAAGGCCGTTGTGTGTGTGTGTGTGTCTGTGTGTGTGTGTGTCTGTGTGTGTGTCTGTGTGTGTGTGTGTCTGTGTCTGTGTGTGTGTCTGTATGTGTCTGTGTGTGTCTGTGTGTGTCTGTGTGTGTCTGTGTGTGTCTGTGTGTGTGTCTGTGTGTGTCTCTGTGTGTGTCTGTGTGTGTCTGTGTGTGTCTGTGTGTGTCTGTGTGTGTCTCTGTGTGTGTCTGTGTGTGTGTCCGCGTGTGTCTGTGTGTGTCTGTGTGTCTGTGTGTGTGTCTGTGTCTGTGTGTGTGTCTGTATGTGTCTGTGTGTGTCTGTGTGTGTCTGTGTGTGTCTGTGTGTGTCTGTGTGTGTCTGTGAGCGTTTCTGTGTGTGTGTCTGTGTGTGTGTCTGTGTGTGTCTGTGTCTGTGTGTGTGTCTGTGTGTGTGTTTGTGTGTGTCTGTGTCTGTGTCTGTGTGTGTGTCTGTGTGTGTCTGTGTCTGTGTGTGTCTGTGTGTCTGTGTGTGTCTGTGTGTGTCTCTGTGTGTCTGTGTGTGTCTGTGTGTGTCTGTGTGTGTCTGTGTGTGTCTGTGTGTGAGTCTGTGTGTGTCTGTGTGTGTCTCTGTGTGTCTGTGTGTGTGTGTGTGTGTGTCTGTGTGTCTGTGTGTGAGTCTGTGTGTGTCTGTGTGTGTGTGTCTGTGTGTGTCTGTGTGTGTCTGTGTGTGTGTCTGTGTGTGTCTGTGTGTGTCTGTGTGTGTCTGTGTGTGTCTGTGTGTGTCTGTGTGTGTCTGCGTGTGTGTCTCTGTGTGTGTCTCTGTGTGTGTGTCTGTGTGTGAGTCTGTGTGTGTCTGTGTGTGTCTGTGTGTGTCTGTGTGTGTCTGTGTGTGTCTGTGTGTGTCTCTGTGTGTGTGTCTCTGTGTGTCTGTGTGTGTGTCTGTGTGTGTCTGTGTGTGTCTGTGTGTGTCTGTGTGTGTCTGTGTGTGTCTGTGTCTGTGTCTGTGTGTGAGTCTGTGTGTGTCTGTGTGTGTCTGTGTGTGTCGGTGTGTGTGTCTGTGTGTGTGTCTGTGTGTGTCTGTGTCTGTGTGTGAGTCTGTGTGTGTCTGTGTGTATGTGTGTGTGTCTGTGTGTGTCTGTGTGTGTATGTCTGTGTGTGCGCGTCTGACTCACTCTGCCGGTCTGTGGACATAACGCAAAATCGAAAAGTTCGTATTTAACTTTAATGTCTTTCAAGGATGCGACACGAAGATTTTGAAGAAAATAGCCCCACCCTAAACTACCCTTTACATGGAAAAGTTTTGGAAAATTTTGATTTTCTCAAAAATGGCTCTTATGATTTTGATTAAAATGACATGTTTGACATATTTTTATGGCAAATGAAATATATATTTTGGTTTTTTTGGCTACATCCTATGTAGTGCTGTTTACTCTGGATGACTTTTACATAACTCGTAAACCCTAAGAGATAGACAAAATCTTTCTCTACATAAAATGTAGATCTTGTTAAAACAAAAAATGCATATTTCGCTAAGAGACACAATTTATATTCAAATATTCTTTTTTTTTTTTTCTTTTTTTTTGTAGAGCGAACCATTTCGGAGATATTTCCCTTCATTTGTGTAAGTTTTGTAGAACTTAAGCTTCCGTCAAACGTAACATCGCTATTCAATGTTTATATGTTAACCGTGCATATGTTAATACAGATATCTGATTTGTTGCACTCACGTGACTTACTCTACTCTTGTACTAACCATACTTACAAACTCTTATTACTATATCTTCTTCATGTTAATACAGATATCTGATGTGTCACACTCACATGACTTTCTCTACTCTTGTACTAACCATTCTTACAAACTCTTATTACTATATCTTCTTCATGTTAATACAGATATCTGATTTGTTGCACTCACGTGACTTTCTCCACTCTTGTACTAACCATTCTTACAAACTCTTATTACTATATCTTCTTCATGTTAATACAGATATCTGATGTGTTGCACTCACATGACTTTCTCTACTCTTGTACTAACCATTCTTACAAACTCTTATTACTATATCTTCTTCATGTTAATACAGATATCTGATTTGTTGCACTCACGTGACTTACTCTACTCTTGTACTAACCATTCTTACAAACTCTTATTACTATATCTTCTTCATGTTAATACAGATATCTGATGTGTTGCACTCACATGACTTTCTCTACTCTTGTACTAACCATTCTTACAAACTCTTATTACTATATCTTCTTCATGTTAATACAGATATCTGATTTGTTGCACTCACGTGACTTACTCTACTCTTGTACTAACCATTCTTACAAACTCTTATTACTATATCTTCTTCATGTTAATACAGATATCTGATGTGTTGCACTCACGTGACTTACTCTACTCTTGTACTAACCATTCTTACAAACTCTTATTACTATATCTTCTTCATGTTAATACAGATATCTGATTTGTTGCACTCACGTGACTTACTCTACTCTTGTACTAACCATTCTTACAAACTCTTATTACTATATCTTCTTCATGTTAATACAGATATCTGATTTGTTGCACTCACGTGACTTACTCTACTCTTGTACTAACCATTCTTACAAACTCTTATTACTATATCTTCTTCATGTTAATACAGATATCTGATTTGTTGCACTCACGTGACTTACTCTACTCTTGTACTAACCATTCTTACAAACTCTTATTACTATAGGTATCTTCTTCATGTTAATACAGATATCTGATGTGTTACACTCACGTGACTTTCTCTACTCTTGTACTAACCATTCTTACAAACTCTTATTCCTATATCTTCTTCATGTTAATACAGATATCTGATGTGTTACACTCACGTGACTTTCTCTACTCTTGTACTAACCATTCTTACAAACCCTTATTCTTATATCTTCTTCATGTTAATACAGATATCTGATGTGTTACACTCACGTGACTTTCTCTACTCTTGTACTAACCATTCTTACAAACTCTTATTACTATATCTTCTTCATGTTAATACAGATATCTGATTTGTTGCACTCGCGTGACTTTCTCTACTCTTGTACTAACCATTCTTACAAACTCTTATTACTATATCTTCTTCATGTTAATACAGATATCTGATGTGTTACACTCACGTGACTTTCTCTACTCTTGTACTAACCATTCTTACAAACTCTTATTACTATATCTTCTTCATGTTAATACAGATATCTGATGTGTTGCACTCACATGACTTTCTCTACTCTTGTACTAACCATTCTTACAAACTCTTATTACTATATCTTCTTCATGTTAATACAGATATCTGATGTGTTGCACTTACATGACTTTCTCTACTCTTGTACTAACCATTCTTACAAACTCTTATTACTATATCTTCTTCATGTTAATACAGATATCTGATTTGTTGCATTCACGTGACTTTCTCTACCCTTGTACTAACCATTCTTACAAACTCTTATTACTATATCTTCTTCAATTTAATACAGATATCTGATGTGTTACACTCACGTGACTTTCTCTACTCTTGTACTAACCATTCTTACAAACTCTTATTACTATATCTTCTTCATGTTAATACAGATATCTGATGTGTTGCACTCACATGACTTTCTCTACTCTTGTACTAACCATTCTTACAAACTCTTATTACTATTTCTTCTTCATGTTAATACAGATATCTGATGTGTTACACTCACATGACTTTCTCTACTCTTGTACTAACCATACCTACAAACTCTTATTCCTATGTCTTCTTCATGTTAATACAGATATCTGATGTGTTGCACTCACATGACTTTCTCTACTCTTGTACTAAGCATTCTTACAAACTCTTATTCCTATATCTTCTTCATGTTAATACAGATATCTGATGTGTTACACTCACATGACTTTCTCTACTCTTGTACTAACCATACCTACAAACTCTTATTCCTATGTCTTCTTCATGTTAATACAGATATCTGATGTGTTGCACTCACATGACTTTCTCCACTCTTGTACTAACCATTCTTACAAACTCTTATTACTATATCTTCTTCATGTTAATACAGATATCTGATGTGTTACACTCACATGACTTTCTCTACTCTTGTACTAACCATTCTTACAAACTCTTATTCCTATATCTTCTTCATGTTAATACAGATATCTGATGTGTTGCACTCACATGACTTTCTCTACTCTTGTACTAACCATTCTTACAAACTCTTATTACTATATCTTCTTCATGTTAATACAGATATCTGATGTGTTGCACTTACATGACTTTCTCTACTCTTGTACTAACCATTCTTACAAACTCTTATTACTATATCTTCTTCATGTTAATACAGATATCTGATGTGTTGCACTTACATGACTTTCTCTACTCTTGTACTAACCATTCTTACAAACTCTTATTACTATATCTTCTTCATGTTAATACAGATATCTGATGTGCTACACTCACATGACTTTCTCTACTCTTGTACTAACCATTCTTACAAACTCTTATTCCTATACCTTCTTCGTGTAAATTGACATAAACATTTGTACAAATTATCTTATTGCTTATTTCCTTGTAGGTACAAGGGGAATATTAGAATACAGTAGGCTTTGTGCGATAGTCAAATCTTTTAAAACCTTCAAATTCCGTTCTCTTTGCACGGTTAACATATAAACATTGAATAGCGATGTTACGTTTGACGGAAGCTTAAGTTCTACAAAACTTACACAAATGAAGGGAAATATCTCCGAAATGGTTCGCTCTACAAAAAAAAAAAAAAAAAGAAAAAAAAAAGAAAGAATATTTGAATATAAATTGTGTCTCTTAGCGAAATATGCATTTTTTGTTTTAACAAGATCTACATTTTATGTAGAGAAAGATTTTGTCTATCTCTTAGGGTTTACGAGTTATGTAAAAGTCATCCAGAGTAAACAGCACTACATAGGATGTAGCCAAAAAAACCAAAATATATATTTCATTTGCCATAAAAATATGTCAAACATGTCATTTTAATCAAAATCATAAGAGCCATTTTTGAGAAAATCAAAATTTTCCAAAACTTTTCCATGTAAAGGGTAGTTTAGGGTGGGGCTATTTTCTTCAAAATCTTCGTGTCGCATCCTTGAAAGACATTAAAGTTAAATACGAACTTTTCGATTTTGCGTTATGTCCACAGACCGGCAGAGTGAGTCAGACGCGCACACACAGACATACACACACAGACACACACAGACACACACAGACACACACAGACACACACAGACTCACACACAGACACAGACACACACAGACACACACACAGACACACACACCGACACACACAGACACACACAGACACACACAGACTCACACACAGACACAGACACAGACACACACAGACACACACAGACACACACAGACACACACAGACGCACACACAGACACACAGAGACACACCCACAGAGACACACACAGACACACACAGACACACACAGACACACACAGACACACACAGACTCACACAGACACACACAGACACACACACACAGACACACACAGACTCACACACAGACACACACACAGACACACACAGACACACACAGACACCCACACAGACACACAGAGACACACACAGACACACACAGACTCACACACAGACACACACAGACACACACAGACACACACAGACACACACACAGACACACAGAGACACACACACAGAGACACACACAGACACACAGACACACACAGACACAGACACACACAGACACACACACAGACACAGACACAGACACACACAAACACACACACAGACACACACACAGACACAGACACAGACACACACAGACACACACACAGACACACACACAGAAACGCTCACAGACACACACCGACACACACACAGACACACACAGACACACACAGACACACACAGACACATACAGACACACACACAGACACAGACACACACACAGACACACAGACACACACAGACACACGCGGACACACACACAGACACACACAGAGACACACACAGACACACACAGACACACACAGACACACACAGACACACACAGACTCACACAGACACACACAGACACACACACACAGACACACACAGACTCACACACAGACACACACAGACACACACAGACACCCACACAGACACACAGAGACACACACAGACACACACAGACTCACACACAGACACACACAGACACACACAGACACACACAGACACACACAGACACACACAGACACACAGAGACACACACACAGAGACACACACAGAGACACACACAGACACACAGACACACACAGACACAGACACACACAGACACACACACAGACACAGACACAGACACACACAAACACACACACAGACACACACACAGACACAGACACAGACACACACAGACACACACACAGACACACACAGACACGCACAGACACACACAGACACACACACAGACACACACAGACACACACAGACACACACAGACACATACAGACACACACACAGACACAGACACACACAGACACACAGACACACACAGACACACGCGGACACACACACAGACACACACAGACACACACAGACACACACAGAGACACACACAGACACACACACAGACACACACAGACACACACAGACACACACAGACACATACAGACACACAAACAGACACAGACACACACAGACACACACAGACACACACAGACACACGCGGACACACACAGTCACACACAGACACATACAGACACACACACAGACACACACAGACACACACACAGACACACACAGACACACACAGACACACACAGACACATACAGACACACACACAGACACAGACACACACACAGACACACACCGACACACACAGACACACGCGGACACACACAGACACACACAGACACACACAGACACACACAGACACACACAGACACACACAGACACACACAGACACACACAGAGACACACACAGACACACACACAGACACACACAGACACACACACAGACACACACATCGACACACACAGACACACACACAGACACACACGCACACAGACATACACAGAGGGAGCTTTTTCTAAAAATGCCTTTTTGGGATTCAGGGGGTCTCAAAACGTATATTTCCGGTGAAATCTCGAAATCGAATTTTTGAGTAGAACACAATACTTCCTCTACTTAGCAGTAGAGAAAGTAAAAGTGCTCAAAATCTCCAAAACATATATTTCTGGTGGTATAGAATGTTTGGGTGCAGTAGAATACTTCCCCATACTCACTATACGTAGTAGAGAAAGTAAAAATGCTGTTTTGGCGTGATTGTGCCTTATTTCCGTCGAAGTTTTGCTGTAAGCATTTCCTGTAATTGCAAGCAATTCCATAGCTCGGAGAAGAGGAGAAAGTTGAAATGCACCTCGTGCTAACTGCACTTGCACTTCCGGCCAAGGTGCTTAATTTTGGCTTTCTGACTCCATTTTCCAAGTTAATGCCTAGCGCATTGGTGTGAAAGATATGTCTGAAAGTAGGGTGTTGATACATGACTTGCGCATGCGCCTGAACTGCATCCAGTATCGCAACAATTGACATTTGATAGAAGAAAGTTTGAAGTTATAATTACTAAGTGTTTGGGTGGTTGGAGGTGGGGGAAAGAGTGAGGAGGTGGCGGGGAGGGGAGGGGAGAGCAGAACAAGTGACTGTGGGTTCACCAGGAGCCTAAAGTAGTAACTGAGCAACTCTAGTACTGCGCGGGACTCAGGTTTGTGGCAAACTCTGTGCTTTGGGTGAGTGTCAACTCTGTAATAGACCTTAACCTGGTAATGAGTTACAGTTACAGTGCAAACGTTTTCCTTCTTCATTCTCCCTACCAAACTCCACTTCAATTAACACTATTCCTCCATAATGAAATAATTAAAACATCTGCAAGACAAGTCTCAGATGTGCTTTTGTCTATCCTTTCTGTCCACTGTCCTTTACTCTTACATAGCTTCTGCAACATACTTAGGCAGGTTTATTACTTTCTCTAGGTAGAGAAGAAATTGTATTCCCCCCAAAAACTCAATTCCGAGATTTAACTGAAAATATACGTTTTGAAGTCCAGGAATAAAAATCTTTGTTACGAAAAGGCCCATGTGTGTGTGAACAGCATAACTCAAAAACGAAACTTTGGTTAAATGCTAAAATTGCTATTTAGGTTGTGTTCCAAGGATTTGATACGAAGCTGCCCTACAGCATACCACCCTTTATATAGACATTTTTTCAAAATGTTGATTATCTCAAAAGCACCTTTAATTTTGACTAAATACCATACTATGTACGTATTTAATACATTTTCATGAGTAATGAGATGTTAACAGATTGAATTTTCTGGGAAACAGGCTCTGGTATCTGGTATCGTCTTCATTCTCGTATTTGGTGAACTCTGAGAGATAGTGAAAAACTGTACATTTTGTTACAGCACATAATTTGTGTCAATATTTTGTGGAGATAAGCATCTTCAAGATATTCCTTATTATTGGTTTTGAAGTTTCCAACGGTTATGCTTTTTTCTAATAGGAGCTCGTTATTTAAAGGCCACCACTTAAAGCTACCGTAGTCTCCTATTCCCACTGCATTTACAAGCAAGTATGTAATAAAAGCATATCTCGATTAATATGAAGTGGATAGAAAACTAAGGATTTATAATAATAGTTTGTACAATAAAGAATAGAGAAAGTCATGTGAATATAAAGATGTGGAGATATTGTTTCATTATTGATACAAGAAGGTAAGAATCGACATAAACGCGCCTAAAATGTGACCACGAGAAACAAATGAATAACGGCAGCATTTTCAAATATTACGAAGTATTAAACAGTTGAAATCAAAAGTAGAGAAAGTAAAGGTTTATGTCACATAACGTTATTTAAAACAGATTCCGTGCTTTGTAGATATAAAAGAAAACGTTGGTTGTAATTTTTATATACAGACTAATTGACGATAAAAAGCCATGTTACATGCACACTTCTTGAAATGTGTATGAGTTTATGCTGTTATGACTTAAAATCCGTGATGTAACTTAAAACGAAACTGGAAAATATATATTTAGTTTTAATAATTACAGATGAAGTAAGCCATATCCTTTTTAACTTTCATTTTCAATGGAATTACACTAGGTAACAACATGCAGTTTCAAATGCTCAATCTTGAAGCATTTTCAGTTGTCAGCTTTGAACTTCTACATCACATAACGCAATGGGGGCAAACTTCAAATGAGGGAAATCATTAGGAAAAGGTTCTGCTTTATTTCCATCGATTTCTGCTTGAATGTCACAAATTTTACACAATGATTGCAAGATTTCCTTCCAGCACATGATACCTTGTCACTCACTTTCACAATACTTAATGCATCACACAATTTCACGTTCACAGTTTCAAGGCGACGAGTGGACTTCAATATTACAGAGAAATTTCATTTTATGTGGATAAATTTCTTAACATGATGAATGAAAACAATTGTATATTTTTTGTTGAATATGAATTACTTTCATCAAAGTTATTGAAAATGTTCTCAATGTCACTGCAGTTTATGCAATAGCAGTTTCCAGCCTCAAGCCAAGTTCCCCAACATGTTACAATGGGCCCAAGGGAAAGGTGAAATGACGTTTACAAAAGTAAACAAAGTTTTAAATAACACATAAACTATTATTAAAGGTATATTCTTATTCCTATATTTGGCCAAAATATGACATAACGCTAAAGTATGGTCAAATATGCATTTATATGACCAATAGAAGGTAATTCATTGGGTTCACAAATGTGGAAAACATGTTTAAATTAACTTAGGCATGGAAAAATACGCTAGGATAAAAATTACACGTCATACAAATCCGAGCCCTATTTATCAACAAAGACTTCTGTTTGCGAATTGTCCCTTTTTCCGTTCAGAAGAGAAGCGTTACGCAAAATTCATTGCCCGTTATGTATTTTTCCACGACTTAATATTAAAATGTTGTTCTCAGATATTCTCCAAGTGTGTGGAAAACAAGGTGATCAGAGTAATTTATTAGCAACAGTTGTTAGCGTAGTACAAGGGACAAGGGACACATCGGCCCTTTGTGAGAAATCCAATACTTGATTTATCAGATGAAACTCCACCGCATAACACAGTGAGAATAATAATGACACTGTAATTATTCATTGGTAAGATCAATAATATTACGAAGGAATGATGGGGATATAGATAAATAATTGTAATGCATAATTTCCATATGTTAAAATCAATTCATAACGTAAGACGCATGAATTAGGTACAAGTTTTTCAAGAGAAGCGATGTCATTAGTGAGTTCCCTTTTGAGGAAAAGGCAGTTAATTATAAGTCAGAGTGTCTAAAGCAATCAGCTCGAGGCGTTCCTGGAATGCAGTTAATCTCAGAAGTCAGTACGTTCAAAATTCATTAGCAGCTTCAAATTTGCCAAGTAGGAACTTTGGTAGGGAGTCGTGAAGTATACGGGACTTTTGTTGTGAAAACAACGCGTGTTTCTAGAATTCGGTTGTTTTCCTTCATGTTCCAGAAATGTTCTATTGTGATCGATTATTGACAGTACGCAGCACCTAAAATTATTCATACTTCCCAGTCGGCACCATGGGATTCCCCGATCTGCATTTCAGTCACTCACGTAACTTCTACTTCTCATTGTTATTAGGGAGACAGTTACTCTAAACTGTAATGTTATTGATACTTCAGAAGTCATCTGTCAACTTGGCTGGTGTTTTCTATCCTCGTGTCTAACCACGCATACCCTGAGAGAAGGATCTCATAGTTCATAACTTAGCAGCCGGTAGGTGATTCTACGAGCACCGAGACAGCACGCTCACACAAGCAAAACGCCATTAATGATGATGCTCATCATATTCATAATAATATCTTATATGTTTAAACGAGCAATTCTTGCATATATATTCTGCACAACTTGAAAACAACTCTAACGATTTCGATCAAATTTAGACAGGGTTTGGCTTATTAAGTTTATCTATACAGGTGTCATTCCTGGGAGAAAAAAAAACACGATTTTACGTGCAACAGTCACAATTGCTTTAAACATTATTTTGGCCATAACTTCTGTGTTAATGGACTAATTTCATCAAACAAGCCAGGATATTAAAGCTCTCGTCACGGAAACGGCTCCAACAATTAGGATGAAAACTTATATTTAGTTAACATTTTGCTTTTCAAGTTTATCTAGATAAGTATCTTCTCCCCCCCCCCCAAAAAAAACTACGATTTAAAAAAAAGGAAAAGAAAAGAAAATGAGTAAAGCTCGGTCGCCCAGGTGCTAAATAAACATACACAAATTAGGACAATTTAGTAGTTTATTTATAAGTTGAGTCACAAGTTGTAAATTGACCTACATTTTTAGTTTTTCTATTCCATACAGTGAGTAAAGGAAGTATTGTATTCAATCCCAAAACATGATACCCAGATTTCACTGGGAATGCATGTTTACAGACCCCTGAGTGAAAAAGTTTGAGTGTGAATGTGTGTAACTGTCTATCAAACATGAGCCTCTTTCAAGTATGTGACAGCAAAATTAAAAAACAAAAATAAAAATCCCCTGTCCCCAATTATCCTTTAAATGAAAAATTCTTCGAAAATGTTGATTTTCTCTAAAATGTCTCACGATTTTGATTCGGCTTTGATGCGCCGCACGTTAACCATTAGTATTATTCTTTTGTTCCTAATGATGAGATACAAATATAATATAATATAGCATAGTGTACGATAGCGACAATAAGACTTGCCTCGCTTCGTAACGACATCCGACATCCTCCGTGGCTTGGACGTAACATGCTCCGGGGTCGCGGGTTCAAACCCGGCGGAGGACTATGGGATGTCTTCCTTTGGACAGGAAGTAAAGCCGGTGGTCTTTCACACCCCTAATAAAACGGGACGCTGAAAAATACAGCAATTAGAGATCGTTCATAAATAAAAATTTATTTTGACATGTGTAATGGAAGTATTTCTATAAATCTTGATCTCAATTAATGTGAAGTAGATAGAAAAAATGTCTGATGCGATGCACTCACGTGACTTTTTCTACTCTTGTACTAACCATTCTTACAAACTCTTATTACTATATCTTCTTCATGTTAATACAGATATCTGATGTGTTACACTCACATGACTTTCTCTGCTCTTGTACTAACCATTCTTACAAACTCTTATTCCTATATCTTCTTCATGTTAATACAGACATCTGATGTGTTGCACTCACATGTCTTTCTCTACTCTTGTACTAACCATTCTTACAAACTCTTATTACTATATCTTCTTCATGTTAATACAGATATCTGATGTGTTACACTCACATGACTTTCTCTACTCTTGTACTAACCATTCTTACAAACTCTTATTACTATATCTTCTTCATGTTAATACAGACATCTGATGTGTTGCACTCACATGTCTTTCTCTACTCTTGTACTAACCATTCTTACAAACTCTTATTACTATATCTTCTTCATGTTAATACAGATATCTGATGTGTTACACTCACATGACTTTCTCTACTCTTGTACTAACCATACTTACAAACTCTTATTCCTATCTCTTCTTCGTGTTAATACAGATATCTGATGTGTTACACTCACATGACTTTCTCTACTCTTGTACTAACCATACTTACAAACTCTTATTCCTATCTCTTCTTCATGTTAATACAGATATCTGATGTGTTACACTCACATGACTTTCTCCACTCTTGTACTAACCATTCTTACAAACTCTTATTCCTATATCTTCTTCATGTTAATACAGATATCTGATACGTAGCACTCACATGACTTTCTCCACTCTTGTACTAACGATTCTTACAAACTCTTATTCCTATATCTTTTTCGTGTTAATACAGATATCTGATGGGTTACACTCACATGTCTTTCTCTACTCTTGTACTAACCATTCTTACAAACTCTTATTCCTATATCTTCTTCATGTTAATACAGACATCTGATGTGTTGCACTCACATGTCTTTCTCTTCTCTTGTACTAACCATTCTTACAAACTCTTATTACTATATCTTCTTCGTGTTAATACAGATATCTGATGGGTTACACTCACATGACTTTCTCCACTCTTGTACTAACCATTCCTATAAACTCTTATTACTATATCTTCTTCATGTTAACACAGATATCTGATGGGTTACACTCACATGACTTTCTCCACTCTTGTACTAACCATTCCTATAAACTCTTATTACTATATCTTCTTCGTGTTAATACAGATATCTGATGGGTTACACTCACATGACTTTCTCCACTCTTGTACTAACCATTCCTATAAACTCTTATTCCTATATCTTCTTCGTGTTAATACAGATATCTGATGGGTTACACTCACATGACTTTCTCCACTCTTGTACTAACGATTCTTACAAACTCTTATTCCTATATCTTCTTCGTGTTAATACAGACATCTGATGTGTTGCACTCACATGTCTTTCTCTACTCTTGTACTAACCATTCTTACAAACTCTTATTACTATATCTTCTTCGTGTTAATACAGATATCTGATGGGTTACACTCACATGACTTTCTCTACTCTTGTACTAACCATTCCTATAAACTCTTATTGCTATATCTTCTTCATGTTAATACAGATATCTGATGTGTTACACTCACATGACTTTCTCTACTCTTGTACTAACCATTCTTAGAAACTCTTATTACTATATCTTCTTCATGTTAATACAGATATCTGATGTGTTACACTCACATGACTTTCTCTACTCTTGTACTAACCATTCTTACAAACCCTTATTCCTATATCTTCTTCATGTTAATACAGATATCTGATGTGTTACGCTCACATGACTTTCTCTACTCTTGTACTAACCATACTTACAAACTCATATTCCTATATCTTCTTCACGTTAATACAGATATCTGATGTGTTACACTCACATGACTTTCTCTACTCTTGTACTAACCATTCTTACAAACTCTTATTCCTATATCTTTCTCATGTTAATACAGATATCTGATGTGTTACACTCACATAACTTTCTCTACTCTTGTACTAACCATACTTACAAACTCTTATTCGTATATCTTCTTCATGTTAATACAGATATCTAATGTGTTACACTCACATGACTTTCTCTACTCTTGTACTAACCATTCTTACAAACTCTTATTCTTATATCTTCTTCATGTTACTTGAGATAAACATTTGTACAAATTATCTTATCGTTTATTTCTTTGTAGGTACAAGGGGAATATGGGAATACAGTAGCGTTTGTGCGATAGTCAAATCTTTTAAAGCTTTCCAATTCCGCTCTCTTTGCAGGGTTAACATATAAAAAAGAACAACGATTTTCCATTTGACCGAAGTATAAGTTTTCCAAAACTCACACAAATAACAAATAATATCTCCAAAATGGTTCACTTTGAAAAAAAAAATATATATATTCATATAAATTGTGTGTTTTAGCAAGATGTGCATTTTTGTATAGTAAGCTTTGGTCGATCTCTTACAGTTTACCGGTTATTCAAAAGTCATCCAGAGCAAATAGGACTACGTGTGCTATAGTCAGAAAATTCAAAGTATACATTTCATTTGTAATGAAACTATCTCAAACATATGGCATTTTCATGAAAATCGTTAGAATCATTTTCAAGAAAATCAAATTTACGAAACATTTTCCATGTAAAGGGTAGCTTAAGGTGGGGGAATTTTCATCAAAATGTTACAGTCGCATCCTTGAAAGACATTAAACTTAAATACCAAGTTTGGTTTTTAGCCGAGTTTTCGTTTTTGAGTTATGCTGTCCGCAGTCTGACACACACACACACACACACACACACACACACACACACACACACACACACACACACACACACACACACACACACACACGGACGTTTTTCTAAAAATGTGTTTTTTTTTTATTCATGGGGCCTTAAAACATTTCCGGTGACATCTTGACATCCAATTTTTGGGTGAAATACAATACTTGCTCTACTTACTAGTAGGGAAGTAATATGCGAATAGGTTACAGAAGAGATATACAAAATAAACAAGTAGAAAGTCATTTGAGTGTAACACATCACATTCTCTGGTTATGGATTATGCAACACAGTTTTTGACTTTTTTAAGAAGGGAAATTGATGTGTAACTTTGGTTAGATCAAAGCAACTGTGGCTTAAATTGTTTGTTTTCGAATTTACTGAAAGAATACGCTAGATTAGTGTTTAATTAACGGACCAGTTTACTTGTGGGATGAGAAAGCAAGAGTTGATGCAGATCTGATCTCAGAAAGCCAAACTTTTGTTTGCTAAATTAACTCTGACTGTTAAAGCTATTTTTGCCCTGGCACTTGTGTCCACTACATTAACATTAAACGGGCGGCATTCCTTCTCCCCTTCTTGCTTTGTCAAATATATCCACTAAATTAATGCTTTTCATTAGTTTTCACCAAAAGTACATATATTGTGGTATTGATTCTCCCTGGGCCGCGCCATAGCCGAGTGGTTGGACCATTCGCTTCTCACCAAAGCGGCCCGTGTTCGATCCCGGATTCGTGGTGGACGAAGCGGCGCTGGGGCGGGTTTTTTCCGGTTTCCCCCGTCATCTCATTCCACCAGTGCTCCAACTTCATTGCATGTATCAGCAGTGTCACCGTCTGCGGTGTCGTATGTAGTAAAAGCTTTGACGCTTTGAGGCATAGTCAAATCTTTAAGAGCTTTGAGATTCCGTTCTCTTTGCACGTAAAAACGAATAACGATGTTCCATTTCACAGAAGTTCTCCAAAAATTACACAGATAAGAAAGCATTACTCCGTAATGGTTTACTCTACAAAAAAAAAAAAAAAATACTTGGATATAAATTGAGTGTTTTAGCAAGATCTACATTTTTGCATAGTAAGATTTGGTGTTTCTCTTACGGTTTACCGGTTGTGCAAAAGTCATCCAGAGTAAATAGGACTACATGGGTTGTAGCCACAAAATTAAAAATATACATTTCATTTGACATAAAAATATCTCAAACATATGTCATTATAATCAAAATCGTTAGAGCTATTTTTAGGAAAATAAAATTTTTCGAAAAAGTTTCCTTGTATACGGTAGTTTAGGGTGGAGAAATTTTCTTCAAAATCTTCGTGTCGCATCGTTGAAAGACATTAAACTTAAATACCAATTTTGGTTTTTAAGCGACTTTTCCTTTTTGAATTATGATGTCCACAGACTGACTGACACACACACACACACATAGACTTTTTTTCTAAAAATGCAAAGTACTAAGTTTAACCAATTTTCGTTCTTGAGTTATGGTGCTCACAGACACGTGAGCTAATGCTTTATTGCACTCAGGGGACATGCAGTGAAATCTTAATATCGAACTTTTAGGTCAACTGCAAAGCTTTCTCTATTATGTATGCAGTGGAGAAACCCGGAAAAAAAAAGAACTCGTAAAAACAAAGATCACAGAATCACCGCCTTCCTGATGATTTCTGTAACATGAGTACTACTAGAAAACATAAGAACGAAGATGCACTATGGAGGCTTGTTCTAATAACAGTGTCGGAAACCTAACGTGTCGAATGACAAAAACAGTAGTTTAAAGGAGATTGTGGATGCGTTTTACCACAACTATAATTAATTACACTCTTAGTAATATGTAAAGAACGTTTAGAACTGGGAGTGAGTAACTGTGGTTAAACTGGGACATGAGACAATTACTCCAGCGTTATGATGGAGAAGTGAAAGTCTTTCTCCCACCACGTGCTTGCCCTTGGCCCCGACCTACATCAACATTACTAACACTTTCTCCTCATTTCATTAGGATCGACTTCCATCAATTGGCAGCTCCTAACTTGGCCAACTCTGCTGTTCTCAAAATGCTCGAGGAGGAGGAACGCCAAAGGGGAGGCAAAGGTAAGTGAGTGTTATAGTGTTTGTATTAGCTGTAGGAGCCTTTGGTGGGTCACAAGTAATGACCACAACCCGTGTTGCTTTGAAACAATCGAATGCGATTTGTCGCACCTGATTCGCAATTGTTTCTCATCTGTCCAATATTTTTAAACGAGCAATAAAATTCTTGTATACATATGTATAGGTATTGCGCGTGTCTCGGAAGCGGCTCTAACCATCTGGATCAAATTTTTTATACAAATAAGGTTTTGCTTTTTAGTATATGTAGGTATATAGGTATTTTTCATGAAAAAACGCAATTTTACACAAACATTTCAAACCCTTTTCTACAAATAGTTCGTACAATTTTCTGTATGTATGAAATAGATATACTATGTATTGCATTTACACTGTTTTCTCTACTCACTCTTCTACAAACAATTTTCCTGAAAATACGCTATTTTACAAACAAAAAAATTGTTTTCCTCTTCTGCAAATAAATCATACAATTTTCTATATGTTTGAAATAGAAATGTTACGCATTGCATTCACACTTTTTTCTGCACTCACATTTAGGTAACACATTCATATATCCTTTTCTACTTGACCTTCAGCATACAATTCATACAATTTTCAATTATTCAAATATAAATTTAAAGTATTACATTCACATGGTTTTCCCTACTCTTTCTTCTTTTACGATACACAATTTCTTTTGGCATGACGAAATAAAAGAAAATTCTTTACAGCACGAAAGCCCTGTGATTTCAAGGAACAAGTGACAGTGTATTAAAACCAGAATTCCTTTGTCAGTCATTCAACAACTGGCAACGCTACGCATTGTTGCTAATATTTTCCCCAATAGGTAGTTGGAGCACTTCTATTTCAATGTTTATATGATGATTTAGTAAATTACTGGTATCCAATTAGGTTAGTTACAAATTTTTATCAATATCGTAGCAAATTATTTTGAAATCTAAATACGTTATTCTTTTTAGCTAAGTACCTACGGAACAAATGTGCGTCCAGAGAATATTTCTGACCTCTCTTGGTGGAGTGTCTTTAAGCTGTATTAAAACAACAGTAACCTGGCGTTGAAGATGACAGTAAACAATAGATGTAGATGACGAAGATTCTGCAATCCTCTTACTAACCAATTAAGTTTACTCTTGTGATAATTAAGCGCATGTTAGTTTAGTTCCCTTTGTAGTACAAGAGATCGTTATAGTTTAGATCCTTCATAATTCATTGGCACCTCATGGCAATTAATGATGTTAACCCCATAGTCATGACAAATCGCTTAGGGATGTGCTCCGATAGGGGGGTCATGTGCGAGGGAGGTTCGTAAGTAGCCACCCCTGTCAACCCTTACCTACCGATCACACAAACTCCTTTTCAGGAGAAATCTAAGTATTACATTGGAGCTAGAAGTGAAATTACTTCCACCACCCGAGGCTTTATGTTTCAAATATGGTACGCCATTTGATCGAAAACTCAAAAACATTATGTGTTGTACTCACACGATTCTCTCTACTCTTGTACAAATAAACTCTTCTTAGAAACATTTACCTATTCTTCTATCCAGTTCATGTTACTCGAGATAAACATTTGTAGACTAGTTTTACTACGTTTTCTTATACGTTCCTTATGATTGATCGCATTAAGCCTCAGGTCGTGTTGCAGCACGGTTTACACAAGTCGACATTTTCAACATACAGCAGAGTTTATTGATAGTCTCTGTTTCACATGTTATCGTCTGTCGGACACAGCCTATTTCACTGTCCAATAGACGATAGATAACACATGAAACAGATTATTAATAAACTCAGCTGTATGTTGAAAATGTCCACTTGTGTAAACCGTGCTGCAACACGACCTGAGGTTTAATCATTTTCTTTTCCGTGTTTGCACAATGGGAATAGGCTTAAGTGATAGTCAAATCTCCTAAGAC